>CM044009.1:41494704-41542204 GCA_024085815.1 Flaveria linearis | reverse complement strand
ATTCTAATTCCCCAAGCCTAATCACAGAAAATGTTAACCCACAAGGCCCGATTGAAGAACAAAGTCTTCCACACAGTGAACCCGTAAGAGAGAAACGATACAAGACCCAACCAAAATATTTTGGTGGTTATTTCGTTCAGTTGCCCCCATCGATCGACCATGCACAAACCCCTCCAAACCAAGACTCGTCCACGGTACATTCATTGGTAAATTTTGTTTCTTACAAAAACTTCTCTGAATCTCATAAAGTTTTCTTAGCTGCCATCGATTCCAATGATGAGCCAAAATATTTTCATCAGGCTATTAAGGATGACAGGTGGAAGGAAGTGATGAAAAAGGAAATACATGCTCTTGAAGAAAATGGCACATGGGTCCTTGTAGAATTATCTCCAGGAAAACGGGCTATTGACTCAAAATAGGCGTACAAGGTCAAGCATAAGCCGAATGGAGAAGTGGACAGATTCAAGGCACGACTTGTTGCCAAGGGTTTCACACAAATAGAGGGAGTGGATTACCACGATACCTTCACACTCGTAGCCAAACTGGTTACCATTCGAACACTACTAGCTGTGGCCGTGAAAAGGAATTGGTGTATTCACCAACTCGATGTAAATAACACTTTTCTGCATGGTGATTTAGACGAAGAGGTTTATATGAAGATTCCTCAAGGCTTTGTTAAAGAAGGAGAAATGAGAGTTTGCAGGCTGAAGAAATCATTGTACGGTCTGAAGCGGTCATCTAGAAACTGGTATCAAAAGTTTACCAATGCTATTCTTGACCTTGGGTTTAAGCAATCAAAGGCCGATCACTCTCTCTTCATTCATCAACATGGAAACGGTTTCGTTGCGGCTCTTTATATGTTGACGATGTCATCATAGTAGGCAATGACACGAAAGAAATACAGCGTACTAAGGACAGACACAACAAGTTGTTCAGCATAAAAGATCTTAGGAACCTTAAGTATTTTCTCGGAATTGAAGTAGCTCGTACTGCTGAAGGCCTCATTTTGAATCAAAGAAAGTATATATTGGACATCCTCAATGATTGCGGCTTACAGGGATGCCGACCAAGTTTTTTTCCTATGGAGCAGAACGCTAAACTTGACAAATGTGAAACTGAACCGAAGGCGGATGCTAGCAGGTATAGGCGAATTGTTGGTAGACTCATTTACTTACAAGCTACTCGCCCCGACGTTGCTTATGCTGTAAATATGTTAAGCCAGTTTGTTTCAGACCCTAGAAAACCCCATATGGATGCCTTACACAGAGTCTTACGATATCTAAAAGCCTCACCAGGCAAAGGAATTCTTCTTCCTCGAAATGGAGGAATCAATCTCACCGCCTACTTCGACTCAGATTGGCTTGGTTGCCAAACTACTCGAAGGTCTCGTACGGGGTATTTACTTCACCTAGGTGGGCCACCAATCTCATGGAAACCAAGAAGCAATCTGTTGTTTCTCGATCATCGGCCGAAGCAGAGTATCGGTCAATGGCTTCCACAGTTAGTGAAGTGCTATGGGTTCGATGGCTTTTGCAAGAACTAAATGTCCCTCAGACTGGTCCCACACCCTTATTTTGTGATTATCAAGCGGCCCGACAAATTGCTATAAACCTGGTCTTCCATGAGCGAACCAAGCACGTGGAAATGGATTGCTATTTTGTTCGTGAAAGAGTTGATTCTAAAGAAATCAAGCCATTTGCGATTGACACTAAAGTGCAAATTGCAGACCTTTTCCACTAAAGGATTGGGAACTCAACAACTTCAATTTTTGCTTAACAAGTTGGGCACTAGAGACCTACATGCTCCAACTTGAGGGGGAGTATTGGAATTAATATTGTCTATTAATATTGTCCACTCATTTTTCTCTTTTTTATGTGGCCATATTCTATTCCCTTTTCTTTTCAACGAATATCCCATCCCTTTTCTTCTATTATTTATTTTCAATCCATGTATGCATTTTACTAATGAATATGAACAATCTTTGATATCATCTTCTTAGAGTTTCTCAGTCGAGGTCATATCCCAATCCTCTTAGTAGGTAACTCAATGCTGAAAGCGCTCGTCGTTCAACGCTAGGTCGATTCTTGTTCGAAATTTGCTCGTAAAATGCTCGTTCGAACTTCTGCTCGATTGTAAACTTTCCGATCGGCTCGGATCGATCTGTTAACGAGACAAGCATGAGCAAAGGTCCACGCTGCTCGGTCGGCTCAAATTATCTTTTAATTTTTTTGATTTACATCGTTTATACATAGCACTCTATTAGATTTTATTTACTATATAAACTTATACAATTATCAATCAACCTAATAAAAACATAACATTAAGCACTAAAGTAAAATTCTAAGTCGCTATGAAAATTTTTTGACATTACTCTTACTTTTAGTCGATCATCTTACGCTCTCACATATCGTTCTGTGCAGTAAGCTAACCCAACATTGGGTACATCCTTTTCCTCATCGCTAGTCGCAACGTATTATTACTCATGAATATGTAATGTTTTGAAATATGACTGTTTTTTAAGTAAATAACACCTAATACTCACCATTTTCACCATCTATTATTGCAATATATATCGGATGACACACTAGATAGCTGAGTCGTACAAATCGTTCACCGCTCGTTTGTGCTCGCTCGACACTCGATCGCAAATTAACGCTCGAAAATTGCTAATTCGATTTTCTGCTCGGTTATAAATGAGAAGATCGGCTCAGTTTGGTTTAGAAACAAGCCAGGCACGAGCAAAAGTCCGCTTAGTTCGGCTCGACTCGTGAACAGCCCTGCCCACAAGGCCATAACTAGAAAACCATCTACCTCAACCCTGAGCATTTTTGCTCCGAATGATACTAGACTCAACACCTTCCTATTTATAATTGTTTTACACGTCTCATCTCAAGCACTTGCGGTAAGAATCCTTGGTTGCCGTAGAAAACCTAATTAGTGATTAACATGGTTTGAATTTAACATGTACGGTCTAACTTATATCATATTATATGTTTTGATGCAGTCTAATTATTATTTTACTGAAAATATACTATAGTTCATGATGATGATGATGATGATGATGATGATGATGATGATGATGATGATGATGATGATGATGATGAAGCTGATGATGATGCTGATGCTATGCTGATGCTGATGATGTTGATGCTGATGATGATGATGATGATGATGATGATGATGATAATGATGTCGATGATGATCATCATGGTGATAATGATGGTGATGATGGTGGTGATGATAATGGTGATGATGGTGGTGATGATGATGATGATGGTGATGATGATGATGATGATGGTGATGATGATGATGATGGTGATGATGATGATGATGGTGATGATGGTGCTGATGATGATGATGGTGCTGATAATGATGATGGTGCTGATGCTGATGATGGTGCTGATGCTGATGCTGATGGTGATGCTGATGCTTATGCTGATGCTGAAGCTGATGCTGATGCTGATGCTGATGCTGATGCTGATGCTGATGCTGATGCTGATGCTGATGCTGATGCTGATGCTGATGCTGATGCTGATACTAACGATGATGATGATGACGATGATGATGATGATGATGAGATGATGAGATGATTGAGATGATGATGATGATGATGATGATAATGATGATGATGATGATGATGATGATGATGGGGACGGGGACGGGGACGGGGACGGGGACGGCGAAGGGGACGGCGACGGGGACGGCGACGGCGAAGGCGACAGCGACAGCGACGTGGACGATGATGATGATGATGATGATGATGATGATGGGGACGGGGACGGGGACGGGGGCGTGGAAGGGGACGGGGACGGGGACGGGGACGATGACGGGGACAGGGACGGCGACGGGGACGACAACGGCGACGTCGACGGCGACAGCAACGTGGACGGGGACGTAGACGTGGATGGGGACGGGGACGACGACGGGGACGGGGAAGGTGACGGGGACGACGACGGGGACGGGGACGGGGACGGGGATGGGGACGGCGACGGGGACGGCGAGCGCGACGGGGACGGGGACGGGGACGGGGACGGGGACGGGGACGGGGACGGCGAGCGTGATGGGGACGGTGACGGGGACGGCGACGGGGACGGGGACGGGGACGGGGACGGGGACGGGGACGGGGACGGGGACGGGGACGGGGACGGGGACGGGGGGACGGGGACGGGGACGGCGACGACGACGGGGACGGAGAAGGCGACGGCCATGGGAACAGCGACGACAACGGCAACAGCAACGGCAACAGCGACGGCAACGGCGACGGCAACGACAACGACAACGACAACGGCAACAGCAACGGCAACAGCAACGGCAATAGTAATAGTAATATTACTAATAATATTAGTAATAATAATAGTAATAATAATAGTAATAATAATAGTAATAATAATAGTAATAATAATAGTAATAATAATAGTAATAATGTCGCACCCCAGGCGCAGAGGGGCGGAACATAACGATTAGTAAACAACAACCAAACGCCGTGGAAAACCAAAACATTTTATTTCATAACATCTTATAAAATTTACACTAGATATTTGCTTGATTCTCATACACAAAGTACCCCAATCCAGAATTTAAAGGTATGATTTTTAGGCTCTTGATCAATCATTACTTGAGTCTTTTGTATCTAAGGCTTATAGGCTCAAGTTTAGCCTTCTACAACTACCCTCAATCTCTTGCTTCAACTTTAGATCTCTTATAAGGCTCATCTAATTCCCTAGTCATACCTGAAAGACATGCTCAAAAGATTTTGTGTCAACATAAAGTTGGTGAGTTCAAGTTCTTAAAGTTTAATAACAAAACGACTCTTGAGAATCCATTAGTAGACTTTAAAAAGACATAAGTATCATTGTTATGGGGTCACAATCAAACCTGCAGTTAGTCCCGGCTAGCCTCTTCTAAAGTTATGTTATACCGGTTAACCCCGAAGGGAGAACCGAGCCTTAAAAACAGTGTACCATACCTGTCGGATGGTTCACCATAGTATCTTATCAAACCTGTCACATGCCACAAACGACCCCGCAGGATCTCAGTGTGGTACCCTTCCCGTTCATCATGGAAGGCACTGTGAGAGGAGGATTCCCCAAGTAGTTCTACCCATATAAAACAAGCGGTTCATAAAAGACTTAATGGTTATGACACAAGTATAAGCATGTATCAACATTAACCACAACATACAAGCATCATAAAATAGCACAGTTAATAGTTTCAGTTCAAACAAAGCATGCTTCATCCCCAAAACAGTAGTAAAAAGGGGACCCTAGAACTCACCTGGTATCCTTACATAGATTCTGAGCTCGATAAAAACTGAAGGTTTCCAACAATGCAAACCTAATTTGTACATATGAGATTTATGTTTAGAATATTACATGTGTGTGGTTGTGATATTAAGTTAACTTGCAGTTCTTGAGTAGTATCATTGTTGTATTTTGAGCTTCTTGTGCAAGTATTACTTGTTAAGTACTAATTTATGCATATTAGGTTAATTAATGCCCTTATTCGAGTAATGATTTTTATTACAACAATTGTAGCAATAATGGGTGATATTAGGGATTCTAACCTTAATAGATAATTATTGTTGATGATATTAGTAATATATAATGTTCCAAATAATGCATTAGATGTTTGAGTAATATTTATATTGTTAACACCTTTACCCTAACGTTAAATTGACCGCTGCTAGAATAACATGAATATCGATAATAGTTGTCGTTATATTGATCAAGGGATGATACTAATAATATTTATGTCAGTTGGTTCATATTAGTCATAATAAGATGATGGATTATTATAGTATCTATAAGTCTTTCGTCTTACATAAATACGTGTAGATGTCGATTTACCTAAAGTATTATTGTATATATGCACAATTGTATTTGTATGTATTTTGCATCTCAAGGTCTTGTAGATATTTTGTGTGACATGAGATCAAATAAGTCCTTATATGTTTCTAAATCTTTTGTCTATATGATAACATTACCAATTCTATTTTACATCATGTGCTTGGTCACGTCTTTTCTAATATACATATTCGCTCTTGACCATTTCTAAACTCATTAACATTTTCACACATATTTGTAGCTCAACACACATAAGTTATTATATTATCATTATATTTATATGTATATGAATGTTTAGCGCACGGTTATACCTAGCGTTTCAGTTTTGCGTCCTAGAACCCGTTTGTTTAAATCAAATAAATATTGTTGTTGCCTCTAGATTTTTGTTAATCTTACGTATCTTTTATCGTGTTAGAGCTCAACGTATTGCATACATATGCGAATTATCAATTATTTTGTAAATAAGTAGCATGTGTGATTATACCTTCCCCTCGGTTAACGTACTCGAACCCACTCATACTCGACTCGATCTTATCACATTCTTGTCCAATTGATTGTTTGATCGGGGTTGGCTCAACCATGTTGACCAGTTTGACCATCAGCTTAGATCAAGGCTTAACCTAGTCAAAACACACTAAAATTATATACAAACACTTTTACATTGTTATCTCATAACCAAATGCAATTATAACCACAACATACGTTACCATACACCTTGGTTATGACTTTTACCACCAACATCCACCACATGCAGCTACTGTCCACCATGAACCGCCTTTGGTGACCGCCAGAACCTCCTGGTCGGCTAGAATCCTCGCAGGAAATAACCCAACGTCACCAAATCCCCCGGATCTTGTCTAGAACCTAACATGCATCCATAAGAGCAGCCTTAGATCACCACCACTAACCTTTACCAACATCACCGCCATCGATTTACACCTCCATCACCAAAACACCCACCATCACGGTCACTTACCAACCCTATTACAACCATATTACGACTGCCATTGCCATCATCACCATCGCAAGCCACCATTAATTATCATCAAACAAAACAATCACCATGACCGACAACCACACCCAAAACCCACCTGCAACCATCTAATCAACCAACACCACAACCTTCATCAAAACAACCACTTTGACAGCCCTCGTAACCACCACCACCATCACAGCCGTGCCATGGCTGCCGACACCCACCAACACCAACCATCACAGCCATAATCATCAACCACAACCAACAACACCAAGATCGCAGCCACACCAGGGGTCGACCTCCACAACCTCGACACCCACAGTCGCGACCGACAACAACCACGACCATGACTCCTACAACCGACAGTTACCATCACACTTACTATCAACAACCAGCAACAACACCATCCCTTTCATGACCACTTTCATCACCACCACCTCTGACCTCTACCATCACAGCCATCACCTTCACTATCACCATCCACGATCATCACTTCCGCTGTCTTTCGGAAGTTGTCGGAAACCATCGATCGACCACCACCGCTAACATCATCAGCCACAGCTGACACCCCTAACCACAGCCACAATCACAGCCAACAACCCTTAATCGCCAATATCATGACCAAACCCACGGTTGACCTCCCCCAACCACGACAACCGTGAACCATTATCACCACCACATCCGAACCGACCAGCAACCTTCACTTCCTCCTTTGATTCCATCACCTTGTTGCATTTTAGGAGAAATCAAAGCCACCATCATGATCGGGACGTCAAGGGGTGTTAGGATTTGTATGTTACTTGTCGGCACTCGCCGGAACCACCGTCGCCGGCGGCCGAGATCAGAGGGGGGGGAGCTGCAACCGCCTCTCTCTCTCTGTCTATACCCTAATTTTTCTTTCAAATGTTTTTGAAACCCTAAATTGCAAGAGTATTAGTTAATATAGTGGGTTAAGGGAACGGGTTCTTTAACAGGTTAGTTTGCACCACGATCGGATCAGTTTTGTATCATTAAAATTTTTATTTCAAGATAGTTTCAATTATACTAAGTGTTATAAATATTCCAAGATTATTTATTTGATCATATTTTAAACTTGCTTGATAGTTAAACGAGTTCCAACATGTAAATACCGCGTATTCAACACGTTCAACTGTTTTAAGTGTTTTCTCGTATGAGCGTAATTATTATTATTTTAGGATTAAAAACTATATATGTAATTAATTATTTAGTAATATTTTGTACGTTAATTTACACGTCAAAAGCGTTAAAACTTTATCAGTCAAATACTCGTTTGTCGGTTTATAATAATCATGTTATAACTTGTTATGTTCATCTGATTTTTGTTCAAGCTTAGGATTATTGAATCGAGCTTGAATGGGCCTTGTTTATATATTCAGGCCTTTATTGGGCCTAAAATGCTAGTTTCTTATCCAAGTTTTCTTTGGTAAGGACAAATCAACCGGAACCTTTATTGGGCTTTTATAATACTTGAAGGTTTCTAATTTGGCTGAATTTCTAGGGTGTTACAGTCTCCCCTCCTTTAAGAAATTTCATCCTCGAAATTTTTGTATCGTTAATATTGCTTCCTAGTGTTTTTCACTCATAGTATGAGTCTTAAGGATTTGAAACTTTTTAGTTGAGCACACCAGGACTAATTTTATTGATTATGTGTCAAATAACTGGGTTTGATCTAGATTCAGGTAAGTATCCTGATGTTTGAACATGCTTGTCAAAACTGGTGAGTTGTTTCATGCATAGATATTTGGCTTCAGTACCCAATTAATTGATATTTGTATAGATTTCACAAGAAGAGATTTTCCAGTATGGTTCAATACACCATCATGCTAGATAAATCTAGCAAGGAGACGGAGACCACAATCCCAGTGGTATTACTGTCCTCACGGAGAATCTTATGAAAGATTGTGAAGAATCAGATGTTTGTGTGAATGCATTCAGTTAGACGTAAGAGTCAAGTCGTCTATACGCCACTATTAACTCCTAAGGATCATAAGGTAATAGGTCATAAGATGTCATAGATTAAAAACTTCAGATTGAGGAGGATTTTGTTTCCCCAAAGAGTATAGATTAGTATCTAGGAACCGCACGATTATTCCCATAAAGCTAAAACTAAGAAGACTTTACGATTGATAAGAATGAAGAGGTTAGGTCACACACAAAGGTCACTACTTTTCCAACCTTCATCCTACAGGAACGATACTGTATATGATAATCTCAGCCTTCAAGTAGTTCCACCTATTTTAACTTATGCATGTCGAGAGTTTTCCCATCTAGGATGTGTCATAAGCTCTTGTGAACTGATGTTGGAAGAATTCATAAGTTTCAGATGCAATGCGGGTGAAGGCAATAGAAGAAAAGCCTAACTGTAGGCTATCCACATTCATCAGTGCAGGTAAGCAGAGACAAATGAAGCCAAGAATTGTTCTTTCGCATTTAGAAATGCGGGTAGTCTTAGGAAAAATATGGATGAAGACCACCTATCCGCACTTGTCAATGGGGTTGATATTACCGATTGTTGATCACCCTATTGTGCTTGAACTAGTATTCTAATGGGTAATTGGTAGAATAATACAGATAATGTATCCAAATGTATATATTATTTTGCAGAAGTTGCGCCCCATAGTTCTAATTCATTCATATTGTAGCTCTTTACATGTTTATTGAATTGTCGGTCGGCTAGAAGGTTGCCTTGTACCGTTGCATCAACACACATCCGAACCTTCTGATCCGTGCCCAAACAAATTCGGAATTTTTTTGGGATAACGATGTCAGTCGTATAGCTACACGAGTGACGCCTTTAATTGATCCTTCTACTTCATTTAACCCTAAACATTGACGTATCTCAACAGGGTTTTTACTACTTCTCAGACTTTGATAGCCCTAAATTTTAAAGAATTGTCTCGAATTTCGTGCTTATTAGCAATGACAAGATGATAGATATGTCTATGTTACAAATCCCATTCATCAGGCTCATGAATAACGTGGATGCGTCAGTCAGCCCAAACAGGCTTGAATATGATTTTCATATTGGCTATAATTTATTTTAAATGCAACCTTGGTAACGTCGGTTCCCTTATATTCTCGGCTAATAACATTTAAGGTGTAAGTAGCATCTTGCAACTGATTAAGCAGGTTAACAATTCTGGGAAGAGGGTATCGCTTCTTCTCGGTGACTTTATTTAATTCTCGATAGTCCATCCACGATAGGAGTATTCCATTCTTCTTCCCACAAAGAGTGTCAGCGTTCTCCAAGGTGACACACTATGTCTTATGAACCGTTTATCTAAAAGTTCTCGAATCTGATTTCCTTCCACGTGCTCCTTAACAAAAGCTTCAAATTCAGTACCTCCATACATTACTACTACTCTCCGATTCAAATTCTTTAAGAGCAATCTCATCTGTTGTCTTAAACTACAGAACTGCTACCAGCGTTCCCACTAATTCCTTTATACTGCTTCCCAACTCAGGTCAACCTTCTAGATGTCCTCTTTCTCTCTCCATAATCTCCAAGGTAATCGTACCCTGTAGAAGGTCTATTTGTGAAGAAAGTAACTCCATTTAGATCTCACCTCCTTATAAGCACATCAATTATCTCAACAAGATATGGAAGTAAGACTTTTAGCTTGAATTTTCTAAGGTACGGAGTTTTCTAGGGTATGGCATTTTAGAAATACTTTAGAACAAAATTAAAAAATTTAAGAGGGGAAGTAATTAACGCTTACGACCGGTGCTTGCCGTGCAGGTCTTCTTTTTCTTCTATCTACTGCATGTTTATCATTTCGTTGTAGTTGGACCTCTAGTGTTTTAATGACATGAGATTTCTTGTACCTGATCTTCCATGCTTCTTAATACCTCCTTTGGAGCAATACCATCCTTTAAACTCAACCATGAGTCTTCCCCCATGAATTCTTTATTATCATCGACAACATCGACTTGAACAAGTTTAGAACTTTGTTAAGGTGCTCGCTAGTAAAAAGAAAGCTAGCTACCGCTCTAATAACTTATTATATAACTTCGAGATTGTAATCTAACTTTATGATCTTCGCTCTCGTATCCCTAATTTATTACCCAAATAGTAGAGCTTTCGGGATAGAGATGACTTACAAGTTTTCAAAGTTGTCCACTTTAACAATCACGTGTTTTCAATGACAAAGGTCATGATAGTGGGTTTAGTGTGAGTAGCACCGGTTGTTAGGCCAATAATTTTATAGAGAATAAATCTTGAGCAGAGAGTAAGTGGAAACCAAGAATTCACAGAAGTTTTAAATTCAGATTTTTGTTTTGAAAGCTCGAAGGTTAGTTTTTCTTGGTGAATATCTCTGGTACTTGAGCCTTTATCTCTAGGGAATCAAGGTTTAGGATGAGGTCTCATCTCCTACTTATTCTAGCACTCAGAAGTTTACTAACAACATGGTCGGTTAAAAGCATGGTCAAAATAATCTAACTTATGTTGCAAGTGAAGATTGTTAGTGGGTGGCTAACGGTCCGTTCATGTTGAAGGAATTCTCATGCATATGGTACTAAGAAAGGTGATTATTAATCAATATCAGAGCTGATAATAAGAATCTTTCTTTATATTAATTGGTTCTATGACATCAAATAGGTGTAGAGAAATCATTCATCAAAGACTTCAAGAAACTGATAGAGGAATTTTAGACTCGAGGTTGTCCTATGAAGTACGAGCTAATAAGGAGGAAAGAAGTGACAAGACATATCCTTCTATGTCATTGATCACATGATGTGCTTCTCGACAATCCATTACTCCTATCCGTTCTCGGTTGTAGAATTTATGTTAGAGAGTTTCTTACGATACCGAAAAAGTTGAAACGAATTCTGTAATAGGTAGTAAGAAATCTTTGGACATGACGAAAAAGAAAGAATAATACTGCTAAAGTACGCGCATAATTTAGGTGAAGTACCATAGTCTCAGCACGAGGTTGGTTGAGCTTGAGTAGGAACATTTGATGATCTTTTAAGTCAAATAATTACATCTTTATAAATCCAATAGGGGAACAGAACAAAAGAAAATAGAAGAAGAAAAGGAATAGTTACTACAATGTCATCCCTGGTAGCCCTGCATGTGTCACATGATTTCGCCCATTGCGAAAGTGGTGAATATTTAATCATTGATTATATGTTGGGTATTGGTGTTTGTACTTGTATCTATTAGTTCCTTGAGTGTTATACTTTAACATTAATTTACATAACAGGACCTACCAGAATTCAAGTGTACCTGTAAATTCACCATTACATATGCACCCGTAATCGTCAATTACCTTACACAATCATTCTAGTTATTTCCCATCATAAGTTCCAAGTTTTGTGCGTTATTGGGTTTATAAAGTTATGTTTCTCATTTGGGTTTTATTTGCAATTTAGGCACACCTAGTGTCCCTAGTTATGCTAGCAATATAGCTAACCCAACCAATGTGTTCAAGTACAGTTCCACGAACCAGGTAATGAGCTATCAGGTTCAAAGCTATAGTAGGGAGCAATCAAAGAAAATACATCATGTTTACTATCCTGTCACTGCATCCCAGCAAGTAGCATCATATACATGAAGCATAAACAAGTTTCAATTTATAGCAGTTGTTTCATATACTGACAGAAGTCAACTATGTAATCAGGTATGTATCCCTCCAGTTAAAAATTTAAGTCCTATTATATGCGTACATGTTAGGACCATGTACGGACGGAGTACTAACTGATTCAAACGTGAAGCCAAATCAAATAGTGCGGAATCCTATTTGATTGGTGATCCAATCAGGGAAAACGTTAACAAGATCAAACCTAACGATTAGAAAACGTTAAGAACGAACTAGGAATGATCTGAAACGTTTTGTGAAGTTGGAATGAACGAACAGGACGCTCTGGGTCGACTAGGGTTTCAAGTATTCGAAGTGTTGACTTTTTCCACGAATTAAGTGGTATTTATAGGTAAGGGTTTCTCATTCGTGCGACTGAACCATATGCATGGTTCAGTCGTGCGATTGAGCTATGCGCTTGATCCATACGCACGATTGAGAATTCAGTCGTACGACTGGTTCAATCTCATGCTCTAGTCTTATGACTGATCCAGTCTCCTGGTTCAGTCGTGTGACTGAGTCATTCGCATGAAGTTATTCATGCGTATGGTCCATTGGCATGGGCCATTCGCATGATGACTTCATAATGTTAAGTTTGAACGTATTAGTTATCATTACATCACGCATATCAATTCAAACAATCACCTACCTTTATAATTAATCAACCATACATTACACAACCCATTAATGAAACATTAAACATTGTAAGCACATACCACCATTTGCATTTCATTAATAATCTTTTAAATACATATATGTAGGACATTACAAAGATATTAAATTGAGATCAGAATCTAGGTACATATGTATCAACAAACTCCCCCTTGGACCTAGATTCATCTAACATCTTACTTGACCCATAACCTCTTCAAATTTCTTGTACTTCTCCTCTCTTGTAACTCCTGCATGTATTTCAAATGCAAAGCAGAGTCTGGTCACGTTTTGGAATTGGAGGGTTTGTACAATATCTTGCGTGTCATAGAACAGTGGCCACTGGTATAAAGTGTAAACATCTTCAGCTGACAAGTTAGTAAGCCACACTGGGTCGAATACCCTGATAACCTCCATTTGTCCTTCTTTATTTAGAACTATGACCGCTTCTCCTGTTCGCTAATCGTAGTACCACCACTTGAAGTGTGGAGTGATGTCCTGTGGCATTTCCCTTAGAGGGATCTTAGACATGGTACGCGGTGGACTCCACTTCAGCACTATCTTTGGTTTCCCGGTTCTGGGATCCACTTCAGGCCTTCTAATGTACCTCGTAGGTTGCTGAGGCCTGAAGTTCACCCACCGAGTGTGGTACTCTTTCTTCAATGTAGCTTCAAACCATCTTGACATCTTCTTCGGATCAGCATAAAGCAGCTTTAGCTTAGCCAGTTGGTTTAGCTCAAAACCAGGTAGAGTTTTTAGATCGTGTGGGAATCTAAAATACTCAATACCTTTCTCCCTCTTAACTGCATAAGCATTAAGATCATCAAAATAAGCCCACGATATGATCTTGCCCGACACCTTTTGGTGTTTCTTCACTGTATACAACTTTGTGTAGACATTTGACGTTGAAGCACTTCGTTGGGCTCGTAGATCCTCAAAACATGCAGCCCATTCAGCCTTTCTAATTTTGATTTCCTCTTCTGTGGCTCGAGCTATCTCCTCTTGTTTATCAGACTCTTCTTCCATTTTATCCAGAGTCTCGAAGGTCTCACTAACCAGATTGTCATCCAGATTTGGAATGACATGACCTTCGGTGTCTGTGTACTCCAGATAATATTGATCTGTTACATCTTCTATTTCGATCTCATCAACATCATGCAGTTCTTCATCACTGTCTACTTGGACTTCTGGAGCGTCTTTCACTATCTCGTCGGCATTTAGTTTGAACATTTCGGCCAACTGCTCTGTAGTGAAACTGTGCACTATCTCCCCTTCTTCTGGAGTGTATTCAACTGATCTTCTTACGATTCCCTGCAGATCAAGCATGATTGTTAACTGACGCTTGACCTGCTGAAGGGGTTCAACATCGTATTCGTCCCTTTGAAAATTTGGATCTCCTTGATTTAAACATGCAACACATTACTTATTAGTAAGTAATCAAGCACAATCAACATTAAATAAATAGATATAAACATCAAATACATAAGTTTTACACAATGGTCAGGTACAAAAGCTTTTAAATACAAAAGACATAAATATCTAGTAGGTACTTTTGTCTTCAACCGATGGAGTATCATCAGGTGGAGCAGAAGTAGAGGATCTTTGGTCTTGACGTTGCTTAGTACACCTCTCATCTGCTGCTTCAGCACCTGTATCTCCAGCATCATCTTCTTCATCATCATCACTATCATCATGCTTGTCATCTCCATCATCATCTTCATCACTTTCATCTTCATCATCATCTTCCTTCTCATCATCATCTTGGCTTTCTCCAATCTTTAAAGGCTCACTTTGTGTCCCCTTGAGCTTCAGCATGATCGTCTTATTGGCAGCTTCTAACTCCTCTAGCTTCTTAGCAGTCTCATCTCGGTGCTCTAGGAGTTTGGTGATCTGATCAGTTTGTTGGGAGATCAGCTGAGCTTGGGAAGTACTCAACTCCCTCAGCTGATTTATCTGAGCTGTCTTAGCCTCATCAGAAGCTAGCAGCTTGACTACCATGCTGTTTAATGCTGCAAGCTGCTCTGCCACAGAAATGGAAGGAATGTATGAGCCGGTTGGGAATGAGGAAGGTACTGTTTGGTGAGTAGTGGTGGTTGTGGTGGCTGTGGTGAAAATGGGAGAGGTTGTGAATGAAGCGGTAGGAGGTATAGTGGTGGTGGTGGTGGCTGTAGTGAAAATGGGAGAGGTTGTGAATAAAGCGGTAGGAGGTATAGTGGTGGTGGTGGTGGATGGTATAGATGTAGTGACAGTGGTGGTGGCTTGAGAGGTTTGGGATGGTGTAGAGGTGGTAGCTGTGGTAGTGACAGAAATGGTGAATCTCAGTCTCTTTCCCTTCTTACCATGCGGACAAGCCATGGTCTTCCTCCTCTTACCCGTGGACACTGGTGCTCCCCCTATGTTGCTGGGTTGATCAGGGCATATGAAGGATCAGACTCTGTGCGAGTATCCCCTGATGTACCAGAATGTCCACCTACTACCTTTAGTCCTCTTTCTGTAGCAACTACCTTGCTTCCGACCCTCTTTGTTAACCCTTCTTCTTCGCTTTCTTCTTCATCATCCGGAGGGCAGAAATCATGAACAAACCCGCAGTCGCCGTGTCAGTGTGTGGTGGTGATGGCTGAGCTGTATGAGTAGTGGGGCCTTCTGAAGCAACTGGCCCACTATCTCCATACTCACTGTCATTGTCACCTGAGTCATCAGATGGTATAGAAATAAGCTCAGTGTCAGACTCACTGTCGTCATGACGCCATTTGCGCCTTCTCGGCGCCACAAAATCTACACGGGCCAGATGCCCTATCAATCTCTTCATCTGGGGCTTGACCTTCTTGCCCCTATATACCTTCATTCTGCCCAGAGTGGTGTCATCCATGATTTCCAACACCACAGCATCGCTCTTCTCCTTAGGCAGCTCTGGTAGCTTCTCATCGAATATCAGCTGAAGAAATCGGGGATACATACAAAAGCCTTCTTTCCCTTTTGCCTCTAAGTTCTCTATCAGATAAGTAAAGATCATGTTGAAGAAGCTGAAGGGGTGGTTTAGGACCAATGCAACATAAGCATTCTGGATTTGGTCAGATAAATCATCAAACCCACCCCTCCGAGAAGTAATGCACTTCAGAATAACATGTGCCAGATACTTGTACTAGGGGCTCAGGCTGCTCTTGTTCAACACACCTGAGTTGATGTCCCCACAGTATCCTATCCTCATGAAGCAACCTCGGACAGTGAGAGGATGTAGCCTTAGTGGATGATCCTCATCGTCTCCAAATCCTAATACTCGACGGATATCTGCAGCTGTAATCTCGATTTCCCTACCAAATATGGTGCTTCTGATGCGGTAGGGTTCCTCAGATCGATCAACCGATGCTCCCTCCTAGAATGCCTTCTGAATCGACTGATAGGGAGTGCATGGTGTAGATATGGCTCTGTATATACGTGATCTCTTAAGAAACACGATGATACCCTCGAACTCACCACCATTCCTCGAGGTGTAATCCAAGTGAGCACAGATGTTGTGCTTTGGATTAATGGACCATCCGTTAGCCATCTTCCTGTAATAAATAACAAATGCACGTTAGATCATAAAGAAAACAAAGTTTGATCAAATCAGAAAAAGTCAGTCCAGTTCAATCGTGCGATTGAACTTTGCGACTGAGTTCAGTCGGTTGATCATTGATGCGACTGGGTTTCAATCGGTTGATATGTCATGCGATTGAGTTCAATTGGGTGACTGAACCTGCGATTAGGTCAGTCGACCGAATGAACTCATTCGTATTATTCATTCGGCCAATTGATTGAATCGCACACTTTAATCGTGCGATTGACGTTCATCTGGGCTCCAATCACATTCTTCACTGATCGATTCCATTTAAAACTCAGATTGATCAATTTGCAAGTTTAAACTTTAAGTTTATGTTCTTTGGACTCGAAATGATATACCTAACTCACTAATTTAATTTATTTCAACATTTTAAGTGTATTAGTTAGGTTATTTGTCAACTTAATGTCGGTTCAATAACTAGGTCATATAGTCTTGGATTCAGAACCAAGTCGACTGTAAACATCATCAATCAGTCGCGTAATACCTTTATACGAATGCCAAGATGTCAGAAATCGAGTATAAAGTGGTGTTTAAAATCAGAGGAAATTTTGGCAGAGTAACGGTGCGATTTGAGAATTTGGCTGAATGGGGTCTGCGATCAACTGAGTGCCCTATCTATACTAAAACTCATCTCAGTCGGGCGACTGAACCTATTCGCTCACTTCATTCGGCCGACTCAATATTCAGTGGTACGACTGAGTCTAGTCGCCTGACTTAGTCGTGTGACTGAAACTGAGTCATACGATTCACTCAATCGACCGGTTCCCATCGTTCAATTGACCTCCATTCGCACGTTTGGCCTAGTCGGTCACTTTCAGTCGTCCGATTGGGCTTATTCGCATGGCCCAATTGAACGATTGTCTTCAATCGTATACCCCATTCGTACGACTGGATCATGCCCATCATGCAGTCATGCGATTGGGCTATACTGTGCCATTTTAGTCATTTTATTTACCGACACTTAGTTTTCTTACATAATTGATGAAACATTATGTGCATTTGATCATCTCAGACATGATCACTTTTTTTAAAATAAAACACTCATTTATCACCTCAGACATGATCCATTTATCCACCCAATCACCTCAGATGTGATCCAATTATCCACCCGATCACCTCAGACGTGATCCATTTAACCACCTGATCACCTCAGACGTGATCCATTTAACCTTTCAGAAAACAAGTTATTATTGATTAAACGTTAAGTTCTGTTTATGACAGTTTCAATAATGAATAGCATAGCATAGTCCGAATCCTACACACTTAACAACTAAAGTAAAACACTAAACTAAATAACAGAATGAAGATATTTTTGTGATTTTGTTAGAGTTGGGTAGATAATCCTATTTGCATTAACATCGTTTTCATGACCGATTCAAATGGAATCATACATGCATAGACAAAATTACTTGGAACCTTTTATATTTATCGAAAAGAAAACTAACATATTTACTTATCACAGTTTATCGCTCATCTGATACTTCTAAGTTCTAACTGGGAATCATGCTTGATATGATACTTAACACGCTTTGATTGTCAACTTCAGTCGGTGCACTCACAACGATTGTCAGTATACTTGTCCACTTAAATCCATACACAGACTTTTGACACGCATTGGTGATGATTTAAATTATATTATTTCAAACAACTTTTGTGGATCCCAAGCTTATATGGTAATCAACATTCCTTAGAGGACTTTCGAACGGTCTATAGGTATGACCTTTCAAAGAGAAGCCAAACCTCAGGTCAGTGCCATTGCACAGCAGAGAGGCGGCAAACAACAATGAATTCTAGAATATGTAGGTTATGGTTATTCTCAGGTCAGTGCCATCGCACAGCAAAGAGGCACACAACCTATCTCCTTGTTAGAGCATTTCTTATTTTCTTTTGCACATAACGCACCAACAACATACGTTATCCGCTTGATTGCGCTTGTATTCATTTTTTCCGTGCTTTGCTCTTTTTGTGGTCATTTGCACACCTTGGTGGCATTTATATGCTCGTTGTTCCTTATTGGAAATAGCTGATTGTGTTAACCAGAGATAAGATGGGAACCCACAGTTGATTGAACCATTTAGTTTAAATTAAGTTAACCAATGACGTCTACTTGTTTATTGTGTTGAATCTACTGACACATCGTATAGTGAACTAGCACCTCCCTAGATCAACTTTCTCCGTGTAATTACAGTAACACACAAGCGTACTCTCATTTTCCCATTTTGTTAAATTTAGAATTCTCTGACTTACAATGTACTGTGATTTAATGAAACTAAACATTCTAAAAACTAAAATCTTTTTGGTGTTCCAAGTAACTAGACGCCTGTGTACTATCACTTTCCATTGTGAAGTGAATTTTAGTCTTGTCTATTTTGTTTTTGCCTTTTAGATTATCTGCTCTTCCCCCCCTTTTTTTAATAAATACTGAATTTAACCTAATCTCCCCCTAAAATTCTAAAACAGAAAATCTTTTTGTGTTTTTGGATTTTTATAAAACAAGGGAATTAAACAAAATAAAATTAAATTAAACTAAAACAGAACTAGTGTCGGACTATGCATCTGGTTCATCTGAGATAACGTCACTTTTCTTTTTAACACCATTTACCTCTAACAGATAGAAAAATCTGGGTTTTTCAAACGGTTTGGTGTAGAGGTCAGCGCGTTGAAAATCCGTGTTTATTTTGACCACATCAATTAAATTTTTTCATAGCAGTCGTGTATGAAGTGATACTTTATGCCTATGTGTTTGGTCTTAGGATGTTGGACGGATTTTTAGTTACTGCAATTGCAGCAGAATTATCAACAAATATAGGAGTAGAAGAGAAATGCAAACCGTAGTCCCGCATTTGCTGTGTATCCAGATGATTTGTGAGCAGCAACTGGCGGCGGCAACATATTCAGCTTCACAGGTAGATGGAGCAACTGATGTCTGCTTTTTGCACTGCCAAGTTACCAATCTTAACCTGAAAATTGACATCCTGCTGACGTAGACTTGTAATTCATTTTACAGCCTCCATAATCCGAGTCACTATACGCCGTTAGCTCAAAGTCATCATCATGAGGCTACCACAACCCCAGTGTTGGAGTACCCTTCAGATAACAAAAATCCTTTTAACTCCAATCAAATGATTTACTTTGGGTTTAGCTTGATGTCTGGAGCATAAGCATGTGGCATACATGATATCTGGACGCGAGGCAGTGAGGTACATAAGAGATCCAATCATCCCACGATAGATAGTGGTATCCACCAAATCCCCATTCTTATTAGGAGCCACATCATGATTTGTGGCGAGTGGGGTACCGGCTGCAGTGACATTTTCCATATCAAAGCGACTAAGAATGTCACCGACATACTTAGTCTGATGCAGAAAGATACCGGTAGGTGTCTAAGCCACCTGTAACCCTAGGAAGAACTTCATTTCTCCCATGGCGCTCATTTCAAACTCTGCCTTCATCACAGATTCAAATTCTTTACACAACTCTTCGTTTCTGGAACCGAAGATTATGTCATCCACATATATTTGCACCATAAGAAAATCACCATCCTTTTCTTTAACGAATAATGTACAGTCAATCACACCCCTGTGAAATCCGTGTTTCAACAGATGGGTGGAGAGCTTTTCATACCAAGCTCGAGGAGCCTGATGTAGCCCATACAGAGCCTCGTCTAACTTGTAGACTCTGTCCCGATGATAAGGATCTTCGAATCCTTCGGGTTGACTGACATATACCTTTTCACGGATTTCCCCATGCAAGAACGCACTCTTAACGTCTTGTTGATAGACTTTAATCTTCATGTAAGAGGGGTAGGCTAGAAAGATGCGGATAGCTTCCATTCTAGCTACTGGTGCAAAGACTTCATTGTAGTCAACTCCCTCGACTTGTCTGAAGCCCTGAACAACCAATCGTGCCTTGTTTCGGATAACAACACCCTGGTCATCCTTCTTGCACTTTAGTACCCATTTGGTACCAATTACTTTGACTCCTCTGGGTTGGTCAACGAGAGTCCACACTCCAAGTTTCTTGAACTGTAGCAGCTCCTCTTGCATAGCATTGACCCAGGCTTCATCCTTAAGGGCATCGCTTACGTGTTTGGGTTCAATTTGAGAGACAAAACATCTGTAAGCCCTGTCATTCACATAGCCCTTTTCCATAACTTCAGCGTAATCAGCAGTATACAGTCGATTTCTAGTCTGCACGCCGGAGTGAAGATCACCAATGATAGCATCTGGCGGATGATTTGTACTGATCCTAGTCATGGGAGTTGTAGGAACAACAACGTCAGAGTCCATAGTTGTGACTGGAGGTTCAGTATCTGTATTTCCAGAAGCAGGTTCAGCAGCAGAAGAGCGTTCTTCTTGATCAACATTTGGTGCATTGTTGGTTTCAGTTGCGTCTTCATCATCTGATGAGTCCTCACTATCAACCCGATCAGCTGTGGCAGATCCCGATGAACCACTTGCAGGTGTTGCATTGCTAGTATCCATATTCGGTGAGTTTAGAACATCGTGCATCATCTGAGTAGCAATATCATCATCTGAATCTATCTGAGGAAGATTGAATGATTTGAAAAAGCCATCGTAATCGAAGAATGACGATGGACCTTTTCCAGCAGGGGAGATGGTGAAACGTTGAACATCAACATTACACCATAATTCTACCTGACCAGTAGAGTTGTTGTAAACTCGTTTGTCGGGTATGCTGTATCCCAGAAAGATCCCCTGATCTGCCTTTTCATTGAACTTGCCCTCTTGAGTTTTCTTCAGAAGCGTACAAGGAGCACCGAAAGGTTCCAGATACTCCAGGTTAGGCTTACGCTCCTGTAGTAACTCATAGCAAGTCTTCCCGTGCCTTTTCACTACTGTCACACGATTGAGTGTGTAGCATGCATTGGCAACAGCTTCGTTCCAGAACTGCACTGGCAGTTTTGAGTCTGCCAACATCGTCCTGGCTTTCTCGATCAAGCTCCTATTCTTTCGCTCAGTAACTCCATTCATCTGTGGTGTGTATGCTGAGGTGAATTGATGAACAATTCCCTTTTCTTTGCAGAACGCATCCATCCACTGATTCTTAAACTCGGTTCCATTGTCTGAGCAAATTTTCCTAACCTTCAGCTTGTAAAGTGATTCCAGAGTAGTAACCAGCACTCTGAATGACTCAAAGGTTTCGAACTTTGCTTTTAGAAACATCACCCACTCGTGAGTAGTCATCAGTGACTGCGAAGCAGTACCAGTCTCCAGCGATACTCTTCGTGCTGACTGGGCCGAAAAGATCCATGTGTAATAGCTCCAGGGGCATCTCGATAGGATTGACGTGCTTGGTCTTGTGAGATTTCCTAGTCTGCTTTCCTTTCTTGCATGAGACACAAAAATCAGGTAGTTTGAAGTTCTTGACAGGAACTCCATCAACTAAGTTGTTATGAATCAGATGATTCATCTTCCTGTGATTAATGTGTCCCATACTTCTGTGCCATGAGATGGATTCTTTCTCTGTTGCTTTGGATAAGAAACACTGAACAGTAGACTCAGAGGAAGAAGCATTAGACATATCCAATACATATAAATCATTGTACCTGGATGCTGACATTAAGACCTGCTCCTCTGGAATCTCCATCTCTTTCTTCAGTATGTAGCACTTTCGATTGTCAAACATCACTTTGAAGCCCTTGTCACATATCTGAGACACTGAAAGCAGATTGTTTTCTAATTGTTGAACAAAATTGACTATGTCAAATCTTACCTTCGCATTACCTACTTCTCCTTGAGCAGTAATGTATCCTCCTTTGTTACCAGTAAAGGAAACGTGTCCCCCTTTAATTTGTTTGACATTTAAAAGGAGAGACTTATTTCTTGTCATGTGCCTGGAAGCTCCGCTATCTACTATCCATGTATTGGTAGAAGCACTATAGCGGAGAACCTGTACATAAGAGAAAATAATCAGTTAAGGAGGGGGACCCAAGCCTTGACTGGCTTGGGTTTCCCAGAGGCATCAACCATCAAGAACACAACCCACTGTCCGTTATCAGTGGGTGGAATTTCAACTCTCAGCTTGTCCTTGCTTTCAGACCCATCAGTTGTTTTGACTTTTCACAAACCATCCCTGTGAAAGGATTGCTTGTGATAAACTTTAGACTGATTTACTGTTTGAGTTTTTGGTTTAGATTCAAAACCAGATTTTGCCTCTGGCATCTCAGACTTGTCAGTGACTTGTCTGTGTGCTTTGGGCGTGGAGGAGATGAGAACGACCTAGAAGGTGTTTTAGACCTAATAGGTGTTTTTGATCTAACAGGAGTCTTAGATCGCTGTTTAGAATCTAGCTTAACTTCGTTGTTTAGCTCAACCTTAATTCTGGGAGTCTGATAGTGAGGACAATTTGTAGAAATATGACCGCGCTGTCCACAAGTATAGCAGGACCTCCATTGATTAGGGCTAGGAGATCTCTTGTGGGGTGGTGAATACACTTCGGGTATTTTCTTTTTGTTCTCACTTTTAAGACTTGCACCTTCCTTGACAAATTTAACTTGTTTAACATTATTTTATGTTTTGTCTTAGAAGATGATGGTTATCTTGCTTTACTGGTTTAGCTTGAGTGGTTTTGGAAATCTTAGGTTGTGTGATAGTCGAACTTTTACCCACCCCAAGAGATGCTTGAACATTCTCTTCCACTCGATTTCCAGTGATTTGTATGCCAGTTATGTCTGATGTAGAAGCTGTCTGGTTAGAAACCAAAGGGGCAGAGTTAACTGTTGTATCCGGATCGCTGACCAGAGGAGTTGTCACCACATGATCCTTTATGGGATTATCATTGATTGGACGTGTTTGGTGTTTAACAAGGTCTCATGTGGTGGAGGCACAACTTTGTATCCCAAACCTTCCCCGTTGTTGCGTTCCTTAACCAAGTTTTTCAAAATATGCGAGGAGCTCGCAAGACTATGAAGTTTTTGTTTTAGAGACTCATTCTTAACTTGTAAAACTGCTTTCTCTTTTTTTGTTTCTTCAATGGTCTTTAAATAGAATTTAATATTATTTTCTTGGTTGAATGCAACAACTTCAGTCTCTTTTAATTGTTTCTGTAAAGCCTCAATCTTTTTCTTATAACTGCTCTCATTTTGTTTTAACACTCTGTTAGCCTCTGAGCACAATTTTAAGTCACTTACTAAGTTATCATTATGATCTAATAACCTAGCAAATTTCAAGTCAATGCTTTCCCTAACTTTTTCACATTCAACACAGGAATGTTTGGCAAACAGTTCATCTTTAGATTCTACCTGTGCAGATGTGGACGTTCCGGCCATGAAAGCATTTTGAGGCTGTGGTTATGCTTCAGATTCAGCATTCATCTCATTCTCAACAATTTGGTTAACAGTAGCTAAAGTCTCATCCAATTCAGCAGTATCAATCTCAGCTGAGATCTCCCCTTCACTCGCTGAGTCTTCATTTAGATCATCCACAGATGCTATGTTGGCTTCACTGTCAGATAAGAACCGGAAGGACCAATCCTGTCCTTCATCACCTTGTGCAACCATAGCTTTGGAGTCACTGCTTGATGGAGCTGCCTTTTTCTCCTTATCTTGTTTGTGAAACGATGAGAATGGATTCCCGTTGCCAGTCTTCTTAGGTTTGACACATTCCCTTTTGCAAGCAGGTGACTTTTGACTTGTCAAAACCAAACGTAGTGTCTTTTGTAGCCACCAGATTTTGCCCTGTTTTCTTCACAAATTTCTTTGCTCGTCGCACAACACTTGCGAGAGCCCATATTATATCCATTCGTTCCAGCTCATTCTCATCAACCTGTTCGTAGTCTTCATCAGCCAGGTGGCAGTTGCCTATTTTCCCAGCAACTAAACCATCATACGAATGAACTACCGCAGCAAGTAGATCCATGTGCTCCTTTGCAACTTCTACAGTTACTTACCTAAATTTTCAGTCATTAACTTCGTTGATTGAGTGACTATAGGACTTTGTAGAACCCCAGATGCACCAAGTGACTCACTAGCAGATGATGAGCCTTGATCAGAAGATGATGATGCATTTGACACAAATGCAGTTTGCAGAGGAACACTGGAGGTTTTGGAAGTAGACGTAGAAGTAGGAGTAACATTGTAGAGCGATGGATCCTGAGCATATGAACCCTTCTTTGCCTTGTACTTGTGTCTAACTTCTTCCTCTCACAGTTTCAGGATAAAATCATTTATATCCAAAGTCTCAAGAACTGAATTGTGTCTCAGGGTGGAAATAAACAAATCCCACTTTTCTGGAAGTCCATCAGCCAAACTGGAGACCTTTTCTTCTTTAGACGTGGTTACCCCATGAGTGTGAATTTCACTCATCAGATGATAGAAGCGGTCAATGATATCATCCAGACTCTCATTTCCAATAGCAGAAAAATTATCAAACTCCTTTTTAAGTGCTTTGGCCTTCAAGGACTTAAGTGTAGAGCTCCCTTCATACCTTATCTCAAGAGCTTTCCAGAATTTCTTACTTTGTTTATGATCAGAATACTGATGGAAAATCTTTTTGGAATAGATTGAGTTAACATCGTGTAGGCTTTCTTTTCAACATTATAGGCAATCTTTTGAGTATCAGTCATTCCAGTCAACGGTAAGGGTATACCATCAGCACCAACTGGCATGGTATAACCAGTCTCAATAGCATTCCAAAGATTAGTGTCCACTCCATTTAGATGAATCTCAAACCTCTGCCTCCACTGCGGGAACTCATCAATAGACAGAAGCTTAGTTGGCTTACTGTGGTTACCAATCTCATTCTCCAGTAGCAGTAAGTTCTGGATCCTTGAGTCTTTCCCTGCTGAGAACCCGAAATTTTCGGAGTCCATAATGAATTTAACTTAAACTTGAAAAACACAGACTGAGTATGCGACTGGAAGGGCGACTGGGGAACGACTGAGATACAATCGTGCGATTGAACTCAATCGGGCGACTGGAATAGGCGATTCTGACACTTGAGCGACAGGACAGACCGACTGACTCAACCGGCCGATTGAGCAAACGACTGACTCAACCGGGCGACTGAGATAGGCGACTAGACTTCAGTCGTACGATTGAGATAATCGTGCGACTGAGACGGCTGAAAACAAGGTTTTTCACACACTTTGACCTAAAACGCAAGTTTTTGCACCCTTGACGGCTGAAGTTCGAAAAAGATTGAATTTTCAGAACATGCACACGTAAAACTTGATTTTTGAGCGAAAAAAACGGATCTTTTCGCTAAAAAACGTAAACTTTTTCACGAAAACGATTGAATCCACGAAGAATCAAGAGCCTAGGCTCTGATACCACTTGTTAGGACCGTGTACGGATGGAGTACTAACTGATTCAAACGTGAAGCCAAATCAAATAGTGCGGAATCCTATTTGATTGGTGATCCAATCAGGGAAAACGTTAACAAGATCAAACCTAACGATTAGAAAACGTTAAGAACGAACTAGGAATGATCTGAAACGTTTTGTGAAGTTGGAATAAACGAACAGGACGCTCTGGGTCGACTAGGGTTGCAAGTATTCGAAGTGTTGACTTTTTCCATGAATTAAGTGGTATTTATAGGTAAGGGTTTCTCATTCATGCGACTGAACCATACGCATGGTTCAGTCGTGCGATTGAGCTATGCGCTTGATCCATACGCACGATTGAGAATTCAGTCGTACGACTGGTTCAATCTCATGCTCTAGTCTTACTACTGATCCAGTCTCCTGGTTCAGTCGTGTGACTGAGTCATTCACATGAAGTTATTCATGCGTATGGTCCATTGGCATGGGCCATTTGCATGATGACTTCATAATGTTAAGTTTGAACGTATTAGGTATCATTACATCATGCATATCAATTCAAACAATTACCTACCTATATAATTAATCAACCATACATTACACAACCCATTAATGAAACATTAAACATTATAAGCACATATAACCATTTGCATTTCATTAATCATTTTTTAATTACATATATGTAGGACATTACAAAGATATTACATTGAGATCAGAATCTAAGTACATATGTATCAACAGTACACATCTGATTTCTAACATTCCAAGTACTCAGTGTTCGAAGGTCCTAATAGTCAACTCCCAAAGGTTCCATACTTTTGTATCCTGGTTTACTCGGGTGTGCCTATCATGGCTAATACTCTAATGCAACATGATTTCTCATAGCGTAAGGGAAATCTTAATGGTACATATTCCTTGAGGTATTCAAATTAAGAGTGGATGTCCTTACGAGACCCTAAATTTGCTGCAAATTTTGGATCATTGTATCATGGAAACAACTTACCTGGCTGGTCCTACAAGATTATATAGTGGTAACTTAGGTCTTACATAACAAACCCACCTTCCTACAGCCTTGGCTCAACAAAACTCAGAAAAGTCATCCTACTAAAATGGTCCTACAGGGTTCCTATAGTTGTAGTTTAGGTCTCACAAAGCATACCTGCTTCTCTACAACCTTTGGTTCCGATACCAATCTGTCACACCCTGGGCCCAGAGGGGCGGGACATAACGATTAGTAAACAACAACCAAACGCAGCGGAAAACCAAACACTTTATTACATAACATCTTATAAAATTTACACTAGATATTTGCTTGATTCTCATACACAAAGTACCCCAATCCACAATTTAAAGGTATCATTTTTAGGATCTTGATCAATCATTACTTGAGTCATTTGTATCTATGGCTTCTAGGAGCAAGTTTATCCTTCTACAACTACCCTCAATCTCTTGCTTCAGCTTTAGAGCTCTTCTATGGCTCATCTAATTCTCTAGTCACACTTTAAAGACATGGTCAAAAGATTTTGTGTCAATATAAAGTAGGTGAGTTCAAATGCTTAAAGTTCAATAACAAAACGGCTCTTTAGAATCCATTAGTTGACTTTAAAAAGACTTAAGTATCATTGTTGTAGGGTCACAATTAACCCTGTACTGTCCCGGCTAGCCTTTTCTAAAGTTATGTTATACCGGTTAACCCCGAAGGGAGAACTGAGCCTAAAAAACAGTGTACCATACCTGCCGGATGGTTTACCATAGTATCTTATCAAAACCTGTCACATGCCACAAACGACCCCGTAGGATCTCAGTATGGTACCCTTCCCGTTCATCACGGAAGGCACTGTGTGGGGGGATTCCCGAAGTAGATCTACCCATATAAAACAAACGGTTCACAAAAGAATTAATGATTATGATACAAGTATAAGCAGGTATCAACATTAACCACAACATACAAGAATCGTAAAATAGCAAAGTTAATAGTTTTAGTTCAAACAGAGCATGCTTCATCCCCAAAACAGTAGTAATAAGGGGATGCTAGAACTCACCTGGTATACTTACATAGCATCTGAGCTCGATAAAAAGTGAAGGTTTCCAACAATGCAAACCTAATTTGTACATTTGAGATTTATGTTTAGAATTAGCATGATGTTATTACATGTGTGCGGTTGAGCTCTTTAGTTAAGTTGCAGTTGGTGATTAGTATCACTGTTGTATTTTAGCTTCTTGTGCAAGTATTAGTTGTTAAATACTAATTTGTGCATATTAGGTTAATTAATGCCCTTATTCGAGTAATGATTCTTATTAAAATAATTGTAGCAGTAATGGGTAATATTAGGGATTCTAACCTTAATAGATAATTATTGTTGATGATATTAGTAATATTTGATATTCCAAATAATGTATTAGATGTTTCAGTGATATTTATATTGTTAACACCTTTATCCTAACTTTAAATTGACTGCTGCTAGAATAACATGAATATCGATAATAGTTGTCGTTATATTGATCAAAGGATGATACTAAGAATATTTATGTCAATTGGTTCATATTAGTCATAATAAGATGATGGATTATTATAGTATCTATAAGTCTTTCGTCTTACATAAATACGTGTAGATGTCGGTTTACCTAAAGTATTATTGTATATATGCACGATTGTATTTGTATGTATTTTACATCTTGAGGTCTTCTAAATATTTTGCGTGACATGAGAACAAATAAGTTATTATATGTTTCTAATATCTTTTGTCTATATGATAACATTACCAATTCTATTTACATCATGTGCTCGGTCACGTCTTTTCTAATATACATATTCGCTCTTGACCATTTCTAAACTCATTAACATTTTCACACATATTTGTAGCTCAACACACACAAGTCATTATATTATCATTACATTTATATGTATATGAATGTCTAGTGCACGGTTATACCTAGCGTTTCAGTTTTGCATCCTAGAACCCATTTGTTTAAGTCAAATAAATATTGTTGTTGCCTCAAGATTTTTGTTAATCTTACGTATCTTTTATCATGTTAGAGCTCAACGTATTGCATAGACATGCGAATTATCAATAATTTTGTAAATAAATAGCGTGTGCGATTATACCTTCCCCTGGGTTAACGTACTCGAACCCACTCTTACTCGACTCGATCTTATCATATCTCGTCCGATTGATTGTTCGACCAGGGTTGGCTCAACCATGTTGACAAGTTTGACCATCAGCTTAGATCAAGGCTTAACCTAGTCAAAACACACTAAAATTATATACAAACACTTATACATTGTTATCTCATAACCAAATGCAATTATAACCACAACATACATTACCATATACCTCGGTTATGACTTTTACCACCAATATCCACCACATGCAGCCACTATCCACCATGAACCGCCTTTGGTCACCGCCAGAACCTCCTGATCGGCTAGAATCCTCGCCGGAAATAACCCAACGTCACCAAATCCCCCGGATCTTGTCTAGAATCTAACATGCATCCACAAGAGCAGCCTTAGATCACCACCACTAAACTTTACCAACATCACCGCCATTAGTTTACCCCTCCATCACCAAAACACCCACCATCACGGTCACTTACCAACCCTATTACAACCATACTACGACTGCCATCACCATCATCACCATCACAAGCCACCATTAATCATCGTCAAACAACACCATCACCATGATCGACAACCACACCCAAAACCCACCTGCAACTATCTAATCAACCAACACCACAACCATCATCAAAACAACCACTTTGACAGCCCTCGTAACCACCACCACCATCACAACCGTACCATGGCTGCCGACACCGACCACCACCAACCGTCACAGCCACAATCATCAACCAAAACCAACAACACCAAGATCACAGCCACACCTGGGGTCGACCTCCACAACCTTGACACCCACAGTCGCGACCGAAAGCAACCGCAACCATGACTCCTACAACCGGCAGTTACCATCACACCTACTATCAACAACCAGCAATAACACCATCCCCTTCACAAACACTTTCATCACCGCCGCCACTGTGACTGGGTTTTGAGAATGATATTCTCTGTTGATATGAATCAACAAGGATCGAATATGATGATTGAGTCAAAGATTGAAAGGCGGAATCAGGCAATCAATGATTATAAAACACTTGATATACTCATAAATGCATTCTTGTATTGATTAGATGAACTGTTACAGAGTAAATGCTAGGGTTTAGCAAGCTACAGTAACAAGACAGCTAACATGGGAGAAAACAAAGTATATTCTGATTGTCTATTCTCAAAAGTTGTGTAAACACTCACACCAAAAGTTACCTCAGATACGAGGATTCTATTCTATTTATAGGCTGACTTACAGCTTGTACAAAAAGACTAAACTACCCTTAGTCTAAGTCTTCATCAGCATTTGTTCTTTGTCATCCGCATTGACTAATGCAGATGAGTAACTTTTCATCAGCATTGGTCATCAATCAGCCGCATTAGTGTTTGGTCAACAGCATTAGTTAATACGGATGAGCAAACACTTAGCCGCATTTGTTGCTGGTCATCCGCATTAGTTCATGCGGATGAACAAATGCCTTGTCTGCCTTTCATTGGCTTTCCGCATTTGTTAATGCGGATGAACAAATACTTATCAATATTTGTTCTTGGTCATCCGCATTGACAAATGCGGATAGCCGACACTTGTTCTTTTTCTTCTTGTGCAGAAACTTCTTTATCCGCATTTCTTCTTGGATTTAGGGAGATTTCTAGCAGAACAACCATCCACCTCTTGAATTGGCATGCATGATCCTTTCAGGGTCCAACAATCCTCCCCCTAAGGATTATACAGCCTAAGTACTTCAAGGGTTTGAGGGTGGATCAGGTTGTGAGGATTCTGCTGGGTCTTGTAAAGTAGGAGGAGATGACACTGGAGCTGGATCTGTGTAGGAAGGATCCAGTATGGCCTTGATCATATTAGAGAACTGTCTTGCTTCATCCAGCTTCTCTCTGCTTAGTACATGGATCTTCATTTGGCTCATATTATGGATGGCTTCAATGGGCAGCTTCTTCAATGAGACAGGCTCCCAGAATGACACAGTTGACAGCCCATCTCTGTGAATCAGTAAAGATCCATCAGCATCAACCTCTAACTTTACAATGTTACCAAACTGCAAAGGATTCTTCTTCTTCCTCCTTTGCTCTTTCTTCCTGATGATCCTGTCATAGGCCATCTTCAGGAGTTTGATGCACTTGAGAAAGAAGTACATATCAGCTTCGCCAAGCTTATTTCTAATCTCTCTGAAGTGCCTTGTATATATGTAGTGGATATATGATTCATCTAGCAATCTCACTTCATATCCACTGAATAGTCGAATTTCAGCTCCTTCTTTTCCTCCCCACTTCCTTTCAATCACCAACTCATAAGTTTTCTCATCATAATAAACATTTGAGATTGGCACAGAAGTGTGAGTACCAGCAACCATCTTCCTCTTCAAGGATTCAGTGGGCTTTACCCTAAGCTCAAGGAATACCACTTCTTTAGCTGATTTTCTTTTCTTTTTCTCAAGGGGATTGATAAAAGATCTATCCTTTCTCATGCAGATAGCCTTCAATGATTTGAAGTTGTCAGTTCTCTTGAACATCCTTAGATTGTCCTCAAACTCATATCTCCTGAACATAGCCCCATGATTTATCAATCTTAAGTTGGCTAGTTCCTTGACATCATGGATCATTAGAGAGTTCACCAGAGCAGAGTACTCTGTGAAAAATTGAACTAATCCTGATATTCTCTTCACCATGAACATATTCCAATCACTGTCATACTTCCAAGCAATAATCTTCTGATCAGTCTTGCCTTTTGGAGTAGACACACCCTTTATCATTTCAGCAGTTGTGAGTCCTTCATGTAGTTCCAGTTGTGAAGGCTCAGCAAACCACTCTGGGTATCTGTGGAGAATGGGTGCCAGGGAATCACGATCTCCCTGAGTGAGGCTCATTTCTTGAGCTGAAACTCTTGTTCTTGGTTGGGTTCTGATGATCTCCTCCTCCATTTTCTTTAACCTGTCTTTCTTTTCAAGAATCATCCTAAGGATAGCAGCCCTTAGGGAATTGGTTTTCATGTTCCCCAATTTTCTTTTGGTGAATCCTTAAGTAGACAGATAATCCTTCATCTCCTTATCTGACATGCTGTAGGGATCAGGGTACATAGGTTGAGGAGGGGTACCAGATTGGCTTTTGTTGCCTTGACTTCAGAAGCTTTGGGAGACAGAGTTTTCTCACACTCTGTTTCAAAAGTTGGATCTAGCAGCTTGTCTAGTTTGTCTTCTTCTGCTAGCATCCCTTCATACGTCATCCCAAAGACTTCATCAGGGTCATAACCATGATCAATCAGAAATACGGCCTTTTTCATCAAATCATCAGACTTGGCCATTTCAATCTTTTCAGAAACATAAGGTTCTTCATTCACAGGGATTTTACTAATCACTGGCTTATCAACCATGAATCCACCTGGAATTTTACCTTCTTCTAAATCAATTACATCAGCCTTCTTTTTCAATAAGGCTTTTGCTTGCTCATGTTCTTCCAAGAATCCAGCAATAGCTGCTAGAGTCCTTGGGTCATCATTCTGCTTCTTTTTCAGTGGTTCATCATCTACCATTGGTCTCTTTCCTTTAGCCTTTGCATCAAGATAGCTCCTTCTTCTGGCATATGTTTGCACGCTTGGGCCAGAAGAGGGTTTAGGCTTTTCATCCTCTTGTGAAGCTTCTTCAGTTTGTTCCTTTTCAGGAATATGTACAGATGCAGCAGCCTGTTCTTCTTCTAGTATTTGCTGGTTACAAAGCTTTCTGATCATTTCTTTTTGTTCATCAGAAAGTGACACAGCAGGAACTAATTGCATACTCAACTCCTTATCAATTGGCACTGGAGATTGAGGTATGACAACAAAAGGCTCAGTATCCATACTTTGATTCACAATGAAGTCCCAGAATTCATCATCAATGATATATTCTTCAGCAGAGAACATATCTAAGTCTTTCATCATGTCACTGAACTCTTTTTCTTCAGTGTGGACTTCTTCAGGATGACTTGTGTACACAATCATCTCCATGCTAGATGATGTGTGCTTTGATGCACTTGGTTCTCCCTCTTTTTCAGCCATAGTAAATCTCATCTTTTTGGCTGGAGGGGAATCATCACCACTGTCTTCAGATGATTCTTTGTCATCCCCCATTTTCCTCTTTTCTTTCATTTCATCACCTTCATTATCATTATCTTACTCTGCCTCCTGCTTTAGTTTGACAAGCATTTCTGTTGGAGCATATATTGTCATATATAGTGTGTCCGTCGCTTGACGAATAGTCTAGGCTTAATGTTATACACCTTGTAAACACATGAAACTGGGTCATTCGCAGGAGCATATGAGAATGAGACTCAGTCGTACGACTGAGCCATGCTAATGGACCAGTCGTGCGACTGAGAGATGCGATTGGTGCATTCGTAAGACTGAGCCATAAGAATGGTCCAGTCGTACGATTGAACCATACGCATGGTCCAGTCGTACGATTGGACCATACGCATGGTCCACTCGCACGAATGGGCCTAGTCGCATCTAATATGGGTCGAGGCCTATATATACCAGTTTCAATTTATAGAAACCTAAGGGTTTTTGATAGGGTTCCTGGCGCCTAGGTGCTGCCGGATGAGAGGGGAGATCATGCTCGATCTCCCCTTGCCAAAGTCTTGATTCTTAAGTTGTAACGAGCTTAAAATCATTATGTTTTATCAATAAAATCATTCGATTATTGTTCGTACTTTTGTTTATCTTTTGGTTTTTCTCCTTCCGTCAAGAACTCGCTCGAATGTCTACCGATCCAGTGACTTCACAATTGGTATTAGAGCCGGTTACTGCTGGAATGATCTAACAATCATTCTAGCAACCCGAGCTCTTGATTTCTGGATCAAAGTTCAGATCTTGATGTTAAACCCACTTCGTGTTCTTCGTGTTTTACTCAGATCTGAGTACGTGTGGTGTTTCTATGTTAAAATCAAATTCGAAACCACGTTCCCATCACCCTTACGAATCTGATGATGTCAATCTTGATTCGGTTCACGTAAAATTCGTCAGATTAGGGTTTTGGGCAGCCCTGGCGGCTGCAGATCTGAAATTCTACGTGCAGACCGGTTCATGCGACTGGGCCATGCGAATGGACCATTCGTACGACTGGACCATGCGAATAGACCATTCGTACGACTGGACCATGCGACTGGACCAGTCATATGTTTAATCGTGCGACTGGACCAGTCGTATGTTCAATCGCCCGAATGAGCCATCTGCATCGACTCATCCGCATTTGTTCCAGACCAAAAAAAAAAGAGTCTGGAACAGCTTCTTGCAAGAAATTTTCCCTAAACCATTTTTATCAGTTGGGAATCCTTCTGAAAAAGTTTGGTAAAATAAATTTTTTTTTGTGGGAAAATTTTCGGGTCATGTATAGTTCGTCTTCGGGTCAATAGTGAAGATTTTCCTGGAGAGTCTATGCAAGAGTTGAGGATGAGCAAAGGACATTCACCCTGAGGTTCTTATGTCAAACAAGTTCGATGGATACCCCATTATTCGTTGGACTTCCAGAATAGGTGAATGTTGATAGAACACGAAAGAGAGAAGAGAAGATGTCAGCTGTCGGTGCTGATTTTGTGGGGTAGTCAGAAGCATCTGACTATTTATGGGCCAATCAAGTTATATTTATCCGCACAGAGAGGATTCTCATTCTTAGGGGGAATCCATGTATAGAGAAATTGAAGACGCAATCAGAAAGTGATGATGTGAGCAGGTTTCTGATAATGAATCTACGTGCATGCTGATTTGTTTGATATTGTCAGTTGTGGATTGGAACCTTCAAACTTTTGCCCAATACACCGTATGAAGACGCCAGGAGAGCACAATGTTTATATATTGGGATATGCTGAATGTGAGGGGGAATATCTACAGTTGTTAATGTTAATCAGGTTAGACTGTGTGAAGATTGAAGCAATGGAAAACTGTTCATATCATTATCTGGAAAAATCAGTCATATGGGGAATCTTGCTGCTATGATGGTGTTCTACAAAGTAAACGAAAGCTATTGTGGCTAAATTCATTTTCAGGGATACTGTAGCAACCTGATGGATCGGCAACGTTGGCTAATATGGTTGTTCGTTTGATTCTATTGGAAACCAGAGCAAAGATTGACTGAAGATTGTAAGAGGTGTTATCTACTATTCGCAAGCAACGTCCAAGGGGGAATTCGTTGGAGCATATATTGTCATATAGTGTGTCCGTCGCTTGACGAATAGTCTAGGCTTAATATTATACACCTTGTAAACACATGAAACTGGGTCATTCGCAGAGCATATGCGAATGAGACTCAGTCGTATGACTGATCCATGCTAATGGACCAGTCGTGCGACTGAGAGATGCGATTGGGGCATTCGTAAGACTGAGCCATAAGAATGGTCCAGTCGTACGATTGAACTATACGCATGGTCCAGTCGTACGATTGGACCATACGCATGGTCCAATTGCACGAATGGGCCCAGTTGCATCTAATATGGGTCGAGGCCTATATATACCAGTTTTAATGTGTAGAAACCTAAGGGTTTTTGATAGGGTTGCTGGGGCCTAGGTGCTGCCGGATGAGAGGGGAGATCATGCTCGATCTCCCCTTGCCAAAAGTCTTGATTCTTAAGTTGTAACGAGCTTAAAATCGTTATGTTTTATCAATAAAATCATTCGATTATTGTTTGTACTTTTGTTTATCTTTTGGTTTTTCTCCTTCCGTCAAGAACACGCTCGGATGTCTACCGATCCAGTGACTTCACAATTTCAAGCTCAGAGACTATCCTTTTAAGAGCTTCCACTTGCCTATCATGGTCACGGATAATGGAAGTTTGTTCTTCAATAACTTCTTCTTGATCTTCCATTACTATTGTTTGCAGGTTCAAGGTTTCCACATGACCACCGATTTCTTCTCTTGAGTGTTGAAGGGCAGCTTTCAACATCTCAATCTCTTTGTCCTTCTCCTTCTTCTCACTCTCATGTTTTTCTTTCAACTCTTTTAGTTCTTTCTCCTTCTCATTCAATTCCAACAACCTGTCTTGCAAAAGAACTAATCTGTTTCTTTGCATCTTTTCAATCCTTGCAATCTTCTTAAGCAAGTTGGAAATCATCTCATCTTTCTCATCAAGCTTGTTCGCTCCAGATTCAGCATAACTTTCTGAAGGAGCAGCCTCTGATGCAATTTTCCTTACAGGCATCCTGGTGAGATGATCCTCCTCATCAGATGATGATTTGGATTTCTCAGAAGAGCTGGCAGAGTCACCAAACTCTTGAGGCTCAGCTGAAGATGGTGATGGAACAGGTGTATGGTGAATGGGAGATTGAATATGGTGATGAAGTGGTGAGTGTATAGGTGATGTATGAGGTGAGTGTATAGGTTTAGGTTGGTGAGATGTAATTGGTGATCTTTGGGGTGATGATAATGGTAAAGGCATAGATGGTGATACTACATCAGCTTCATGCACAAAAGGTCCAGTGTAAAGATCACCACCTACATCAACATGCGGTGACACTTACCTCTGTCTTTCCTCTAAACTTGCTGATTGTTCTTCTTCATGAATAGGCTTATCAGCTGGATCCTCTAATCCTTATACTCCTCCTTGATTGATCTATTGCTGCATCCATGGCAACAGAGGGAAGAAAGTACCACTGTAGAAGTTCCTTGGATCTCTTTTTGTGATGTACCTGTAGGACTTGGCATTATAGTGAGGAATGTCCATCACTGGTCCTATTGGTGCAAGATCAGGAAATGCTTCATTGATGAAGCAGTGTATAAATCTGGGGTACATCAAAAATATATGCCTCCTACCCTCTTGGATGTTTGAGACTAGTCCATTGAAGACATATGCAGACATGTTGAATGGACGATTGGTGCATAGAGCACAAATAGCAGATGAGGTTGTCACTGGGATATCATTCCATCCAGTCTTCCTCTTAGATAAGCAATGTTGATACATGTGTATCAAGAATCTCCATTGCAGATCTACCAACCCTTTCATAATCTGCTTCCCTTCATGTCCACCCTCATATCCAATATTGGCAAAGAAGGTCATGATATCATCATCTTCAAGTTCTATAGGGGAGTCTGCATCATCTCCAAACTGTAGACACTGTCTCACAGTTTGCTCAGTGATTGCTAGGGAATGATCATCAGTGATTCTTCCAGTCAGTGTTCTCACACCATCAACTTCTACCACTTCAGCTGTTCCCCAAAATGACCTAATGAAGGACTCATAGATAATGGGTCTCATTGTCATGGCATAAGCCACCCATGTGGTTAGAAGAAATCTGATCATGTCCCTTAATCCTTCAGCCTCAGTTACATCAGGGTCAAGAAAACCACTGACATTATGGAGCTTGCTCCATGTGAGGTTTGCCATTGTACACTGCATTCAAGGCATATGTATTAGAATGATGAATAATATATATCAACAAAGAGTTTATCATAAATCAGACTAATTTGATCACATTTTGACTTTTCTTGGTCAAAATTGAGTGTACATGTATGCTGTTTCATATACATTTGATCTAATATGATTTAGTCATTCATGTTCATTTTGAAGAGTTATTCCTGATTGTGTTGAGTATTCTTTCTCAATTTCAACTCATTTTAACCATTGTGACGTCTTTTGATTCCAACATTTCAGTATTTACATGCCCTGTTCCTATGACAAACTGAACTTGTGAAAATTCTTTGTTTGTTGAGTTTTACTTGATTAGCATGTGTCTTTATGTAGAAATCGACAATGGTTCATGAACACTTGTTTGATTTGCATGATTCTCTCTTGACCTAGTTTGCTAAGTTCATGTTTTCGATGATTGTCTGACAGTTAGGGTTATGAACATTTTGGATTCTCACCTATTCCTCGATAATACTGTTGTAGTGAATCGAAGATGAGTGAATGATTGTGAATCGAACTTAGAACCTAGGTTTAGAACATGAAGAAGATGATGAAGATGAACATTAACTTTAGTGGCGCTCGTCTCACCTTTTAAGTCTCTCAATTTTGAAAAGTATTAAATGACCTTTTGATTTGGTTTATATAGTCAACTTAATATGGATTTCAAATTTTGATAAGTTTGACAACAAATGCGCTCAAATTTTAAAATTACTGTAGCAAATGTGGTTGAAGAAATTTTCATCAGCTTTTGTGTACTGTAGCAAATGCGGAAGAACAAAAACTTGTCAGCATTTGTTCACTGTAGCAAATGCAGATGAACTAAAACTTGTCAGCATTTGTTCACTGTAGCAAATGCAGAAGAACAATACTTCAACTTTCATCAAATGCGGTATGTAAACTCTGTCCGCATTTCTTCAACTTGTCCTAAATGACACAACATGAGCACTTATTCGTTTTATTAATTACACAAGCTTACACTCAAGTTTAAGTATTGATTTCATCTTTTCAAAAGAAATGCGGATGAACATAAGTTTTGTACGCATTAGTTTTTCATACTTGAAACTTGTGGTGTGACTAATGCGGTAGAGTAATGTTGTCCGCATTAGATCTTCACTTGTGTTTAAGTTCACAAAACCAATACCCACATTGGTTTAATGCTTGGGTTACCTTCACCCGCATTAACCAATGCTCTTACCTGCATTAAGTTTCAAACTTAATGTTTTTGCTTTGGTTGGTTTTGGATGAATTTTGTCTGAAACTTTATGAAGCAATGTCTTTGCCTTTATGAAGACGTGTCGGTTTCTTGATTCTTATGAATTTTGACTAATTTTGGAATATCAATTCTTGCTTGGATTGACTTGTTCATCTGTGGTGAATCAAGTTTCCCATTGTTGACTGATCTTGGACTTTTGTGCATCAAAATGTCTGCAAGAACTGAGATACTATGGTATAACTTCTGCAACAACACAGACAGATTTTCTGATTTTGCAACTTGTTATTGGTTTTTCTAATTTTTAAGAAAGGAAACACCTGTACAAAATGAGATACTATGGTATAACTTCTGCAACAACACAGACAGATTTTCTGATTTTGCAACTTGTTGTTGGTTTTTCTAATTTTTAAGAAAGGAAACACCTGTACAAAAATGATCAAAATTTTAAATTACTCCCCCTAAAGTTTATATCCATACTGGATAGAAACTTTTAAGTATTTTTGAAAAGAAAATCTTTTATGATTTTTGCTTTCTTCACTGTACAAGAAGTTAAGTTATACCTTTCTTTGGGATCATATCAATCTTACCTTTCACAAGTGCAAGCAATTGTTAGTAAAACAGACATGGTCATGAACATATTGATTGTAGGTATGTTTGTCCTCTTAAACTCATACTTGGTTAATCTTCTGATGCAAATGATCTTATCATGTTTGAGTTGATTGGTTATTCAACATGTACCTCACACTCAAAAGCATGGCAAGGTCAACCATCTGCATGCAATGTATGGTAGGATTTTCAACATCTTACATGACCAGGATATTTATAATTAGAAATCTCATATTACTTGATCCTTATTGGGATTCTTTTATTTTTGATCCATTTATCACTTTTGATCCACATTGGGATTCTTTCACTTCACTTTGGAAGGTGATCTCTTAGGATTCTTTTGTTTCATTCATTTTGAACGACTTTTGTTCTATTTGTTTCATCCACGTTGGATGTGTTCCACATTGGGAATCTTGATGGATCTTGACATTAGCACTATGTGCTTGTTTCTCCAGGTCTTTGCTTAGCAAAACAAAGGAGTAACTGATGTGAGTAAATGAGATTCATAAGTCATCATTACCTGGGGTGTTTTAGTTTCTACACACACACATTTGGACAAGTCAAAACTTACACATACTATGAGATGACAGTATTACAGTTGAATATAAGCTTTAATTTATCACTGCATGTGGTTTCTTTTCCAAGTTGAGCCTACCAACATATCAGATAAGTCATGTTAGTCATTTAAGTTTTATAAATTAGCACAGTGAATGATATAACGACTGTAATTATATCATTTCCCAAGATAAGCTAAACACTTCTTTTGATTTCTTTTTGATATATTTTTTTGAAATATTTGAATGTTTTGTTTGTTTTCTTTTTACTCAAGATTAATCATGCCAATTGATTGAACTAAGAATTCAAATCTGGTTGGATCAAATGCCTTAGTGAATAAGTCAGCTAATCGATTATCAGTGCGAACTTGAATCAATTTGATTAATCCTTTTTCAGCACAATCTCTCAAAAAGTGATATCTAATTTCAATATGTTTTGTTTTTGAGTGTTGAACTGGATTATTAGTAATAAAAATTGCTGCTGTGTTGTCAATATAAATTGGAGTGTGCAGAAAGTTAAAACCATAATCAAGCATCTTGTTTTGAATCCAGAGAACTTGAGAACAGCATGCAGATGCTGCAATGTACTCAGCTTCTGCTGTTGAGACAGAAACATTGGTTTGCTTCTTGCACTGCCAGGATACAAGTCTAGGACCAAGAAATTGACAACCGCCAGATGTGGATTTCCTGTTGAAGTTACATCCTCCATAATCACTGTCAGTGTATGCATAGAGATTGAAATCTCCTTCCTTTGGATACCATAGTCCAAGAGCAGGTTTGCCCTTAGGATATCTAAATATCCTCTTGACTGTATTGACATGAGATTCCTTGGGATCTGCTTGATATCTGGCACATACACAAACACCAAACGTAATGTCAGGCCTACTGGCTGTTAGATACATGAGTGAACCTATCATGGAACGATAGTGTGTTTGATCCACTGATTTGCCTTCAGGATCAGGTCCAATCTTCACTTTAGTATCCACAGGAGTTCTGATTGACTGACAGTCAGCAAACTTGAATTTCTTCAGCATTGTTTCCATATATTTTGATTGATTGATGAAGATTTTGTCTGCTGTCTATTGGACATGTACTCCCAGAAAGAAAGTGAGTTCTCCCATTGCACTCATTAGGAATTTTGAATGCATGAGATTCTTAAAGTCTTTACATAGAGTCTTGTTTGTTGAGCAAAAAATGATGTCATCCACATATATCTATACAAGCAATATGTCCTTTTCTTTTCTTTTTCTGAAGAGAGTCTAATCAATCTTTCCTGTCTCATAGCCATTATCAAGAAGAAATGAAGAAAGAGTCTCGTACCACTTTCTTGGTGCTTGATGAAGACCATACAAGGCTTTGTCTAACTTGTAAACCCTGTAAGGAAAATCTGGGTCTTCAAATCCAGGTGGTTGACTCTCGTAGACCTCTTCAGCAATCTTTCCATACAGAAAAGCATATTTTACATCCATTTGATAAACAGTAAAGTTCATGGATGCTGAATATGCAAGAAAGATTCTTATGGCTTCTAGTCTGGCTACAGGGGCAAATACTTCATCATAGTCAATTCCTTCTTCTTGAGTGTATCCCTGAGCTACTAGTCTTGCTTTATTTCTAATGACAACTCCCCTGTCATCAGTTTTGTTTCTGTATAGCCACCTGGTATCGATAGGGTATTGTCCTTCGGGAAGATCTACCAGCTGCCATACTTCTTGTTTCTTGACTTGCAGCAACTCTTCCTGCATTGCTTTAATCCAACTGTTGTCTTGAAGAGACTCTTTGATATTTTTGGGTACTGTTTGACACAGAAAGCATGAGAACAAGCAGATGTTGGCTATGCTTGACTTGCTTCTAGTCACCCGTTCAGTTAGTTCACCAATGATGTTGTCAACTGGATGATCTTTATGTATTCTTGTGGTTGGAATTGAGTCACCAGCAATGGTTACATCAAGATTGGAGACATTTAGTTCATCATGGTGAGAAGCAATGTCTTCTTGTACTATTGGGGAGCTATGAAAGTAATCAAAATTTGTTTCAATTCCTGCTTCAGTGTCAGCAGAGATTTGATTACTCCCATCATTTGAATTTCTTTCAATGTCAACTGGAGGGTTGACATGAGGTTGAGTTCTATCTTCTTCTGGGTTTCTAGCTTCAATAGATGGCATCTCTGATGGAGAGGGCATTGTACTGGGACCATCCTCAATCGATGCACTTTGATGTTGATCAGTATGTCTGACAGGATCAGCTTGTAGTGGTACTTCTTCATCAAGTTGCTCAGTAGAAGTTAGAGGAATCATTGGAAAGTCACTCCTTCTTTCTACTAATGATGAAGGAGCTGTTGATTGTGGATTACCTGCATCAGACATGTGAAATTGATCAAAAGATTTAGTAAATGAGTCAATATCAAACAACCAATCAAGACCATTAGTAGATTTGGGAAAAGAATGTTCCTTGAATTGAACATTTGTTGTTTCATCTATGATGTTTAATCTAGGATTAAACACTCTGTAAGCCTTTGAAACAGAAGAATAACCTACAAAGAATCCTTCATCAGACTTGGATGAAAACTTTCCCAAATGGTCGGGGGTGTTTAATATTGAGACAGGACAACCAAATGACTTGAAAAATCCATAAATGGTTTTCTCTGAAACATGAGTTCATAAGGTGTCTTATTACTTTCTTTGATAATTAGCGTTCTATTTTGTACAAAGCATGATGTGTTAACTGCTTCTCCCCAAAAGGTGATTGGCAGTTTAGCATCTGCTAACATAGTACGTGCTGCTTCAGTTAGTGTTCTGTTTCTTCTTTCAGCTACTCCATTTTGTTAAGGAGTTCTAGCTGCACTAAATTGATGAGCTATGCCTTTGGTTGTACAAAAAGAACTCATTTCTTCATTTTTAAATTCTGTCCCATTATAACTCCTGATTGTTTTGACTTTAAGATCAATTTGGTTTTCAATTTTAATGATGAAATCTTTTATTAATTGGGACGCCTCATTTTTATGAAGTAAGAAGAACTATGATCACCAAACAATATTGCTTCTTTCCCATACTCATAACATGAGTTGGACCAAAAAGATCCATATGAAGTAGTTTCAATGGAGAATTGTTGGTGTTCATCAACTTTGGCTTGTGAGACGATTTGTGTTGTTTTCCTTTGAGACATGCTGAACAGTGGTCAATGAAATGGAATTCTTTTTGAGGTAAACCAATAACATGATTTCCCTTGACCAGTCTGTTCATGTTTTTGAAATTTGTGTGTCCCAATCGTCTGTGCCAAAGTTGTGATTCATCAAAAGATGCTTTTGATAGAAGACATGTTTATTTTTTTGGTGATGCCAAGTTAAGGTTAATGACATAGGTGTTATTCTTTCTTGGTGTTTTCAAGACAACCCATTCTTCAGGAATTTGAAATCCTGGTCTCAGAATATAGCAATGAGTGTCAGTGAAGTGAGTGGAATATTTCTTGTCACAGATCTAATACACGCTGAGAAGATTGAAGTTCAGTTGTTCGCAGTAGTTCACTTTGTCAACGCTCAGCATTCCACTTGTCACAGATCCTTCACCTATAATTCTACCACCTTATGAATCTCCTCCAAATGCCATAGTAGTTCCATGAATGTGCTTAAAATCATGAAGGAGGGAACGATCTCCAGTCATGTGTCGGGAGCATCCACTGTCCACATACCATAAACTGTTAGACCTGTATGAATGACCCTACAAGCATAGAAAGAACTAATTAGACTGTGAAACCCAAGCCATGATGGTCTTGGGCTTACCGTTTCTATCCATGATAGTAACCTGTTGGTATTTTCCTTTAAACTGGGGCATTGATGATGGAGTTATCCTTGATTTGTTTCTGAAAGAAGAATGGTTTATTACTTCAACTGAAGAGTCAGATGAGTAATCAAACCTTTGATCCCTGTTCCTTTTCAGAAAGTTGATTCATTTTTTATTATCAAACTTTGTTTTAGAATTATAAAAATCATTAGTTTGTTTGACTGCTTGATTTTTATTTCTATTGATTCTGTTTGAAGTTCTCATGTTTTTCACATCATCATCTGATTTTGGAAGTCTGTGTTGGTAACGACCATTGATCTTAGATTTCTCAGACATGGTTGGAGAGATAGGTTTGTTTTGAGGTACTCTCAATCCCTTTTGCTTAAAGAAACAGTCAGATGTATTGTGATTTGTCATGTTGCAGACAGAACAGTATTTGTTAAAATAACAGTTCTTGGTGGAGTGGTTGTTCATATCACAGATTGAACAGTATTGATTGTAAAAGCATTTATCTGTTCTATGATTAGACCTCTCACAAATCTCACAATACATGTGTTTGTTTCTGGCTACTGATCTTGGTGTTGCGGATTTTGTAGCTTTGGCAGATTTGGAGTTAGATCCATTCCTTGGTTTTGATGAGACAGCCTGATCAGCCTTGTTGGTAGTTTGTTTCACAACACTACTGTCTTTGTTTTTTGAGGCTTTTCATGCTTTCTTGATCTTTTCTTAATCTCCTTATCAAATTGATCCACATGCTCTCTATTGAAAATATCAAAGCCAACCCCTTGCTTTGATTTTGATGTTTGAGGTTCTGAGTTAGTTTTAGTTTCTGTGATCCGAGTGACTTTTCTTTTAATTGATGGTGAATCTGTGTCTGATTTGCTTGAATTTTTTGGAGAGTTTATCTCATTATCAGATATACTTTCTGTAGATAGATTCACCTTTTTAGCTTTTATTTTCTTTTCCTTGGAAATTGCAGGGATGAATTTTACAAAAGGAACAATAGCCTTGATTGGGCTATCTGTTTTGATCACACCCACTGTCTTGTCTGAACACTCCTTGATTTTAATTGGGTGACCTAACTTGATTTTGTCCTCATTTGTTTTAATGTAAACACTGGGTTTATTTTGAGGATTAGTGATTTGTTTTACTATTGTTTTGGGTTCAATAGTGTTAGGTTCATTTTCTTGAGTGAGTGTGACAGAATCAGGCATGACAGTGTAGTTATCATTGTATGGTGGTGGACAAGAGTTATATCCAATACCAGACATGTCTTTGGGATCCTTTTATGAATCAAGCATCTCTTTCAGCTTTACTGATGACTGTTGAAACTTTTCAAGTTTTAGTTCAGTATGATTTTGTTAAGCTTTAGATTGAGCTAATTTTTCAGTCAGTAGCTCATTCTCAGCTGCAAGAGTGTACTTTTCACTATGCAATTTCTCAATGTCAGAGATGAGGGATTTAATTTTGATTTCAAAACCCTTTATTTCTCTTTTGAGCATCTCTGATTTAACCTTTTCTTCTTTAATTTTATCAGCCAGTTTATAATTATGCTCTTTATACCCTTGTAGTTCATGTATGCATTTATCACTATAGAGGTTAGATTTTACCTCAGTAGGCATGGGGGAAGGTCCATCATTGATGTGAGCCATGAGTGCATGATTTTGGAATTGAGGCTTTACTTCCTCCGCATACATGCTCCAGTCACATACTCCATCCTGCCTGATAACAAGAGCATTTGTTGATGACTGATTGCTTCCATGAGCTTGACTGGTCAGTTGGGGTTGAGTCTGATGTGATTGTTGATATTGATGAAGCTGTTGTTGCTGATTGTTGGGGTGAAAACTTGAAGATGGTTGTTATGATGACTGGCTCTGAGAAGGTCTTTGAGTATTGAAGTTTCTTTTGGAAGCATTACATTCTCTATAAAAGTGGCCAGTCATGCCATAATTGAAGCATTTCACCTTTGATTTGTCATATCCAAGCTTGGTGTTTTCATTGAGGTGAAGCTTTTTTCCTTTTTTGAAAAACTTCTTTGCCCTCATAGCAATCATGGCCATTTGCCATTGTAAGTCCATTTCCTCCACATCATCTGGATCCATTTCTTCCAGATCTTCTTGGATCAGATGTGCAGATGTGAGTCTTCCTCCCAAATAGGCTTCAAAGCTGGAAACAAATGCATGGTAAGTTGCCTTTTGTTCTTCAGATCTTGAATCATCAGGAGCAGGGGTTGCAGAAAATCCTGATGCTTGAGTTGTTGAAGTTGATGGGGAAGAAGTTGATGGTCTGTTAGACGGTAGGGCTGTGGTGAATCCATTAGCTTTAGCTTGATCTCTTGAGGAGATGAAATCATCCTCCTCAGTAATGAATGCATTTTCCACAGAGTGATTATATGTGGGAAACTTGTATGCTTCAACTACTCTGGGTCCTCCCAGATTTCTGCTTCTTTCATCCAGTTCCAAGGCTTCTATTTTTGCTATCATAATATCCAGGGTGGTGCTTTCCAAATCAAGAGTATTCTTCAGCATGGTTATATTTTGTTTCCAATTTTCAGGAAGACTATGCAACATTTTCTTGTTTAAATCCTTGGACTTGTAAGTTACACCCATAATCTCTAAATCATTTACCAGTTGCACAAACCTATGCAACTGTTTAGAGATGGACTCCCCTTTGGAGTGATGAAATGTCTCATACTGGTTCACAAGCTTGTCTTTGTTGATTTCAGCCACTTCACTGCTTCCTTCACACATGATTTGCAGTGCATCCCATACAGCTTTTGCAGTACCATATTTTTCCAATCTTTTGAGCACATCCATTTTAAGTGCTTGAGTAAGTATGGAGTAGGCTTTGAGATCAATCTTGATCTTCTTGTAATCATCATCATCAAGAGTGAGATCTTCAATAGGGATTCTTGAAGTCTTGTACATTGCAGCTTGATCTGCAGATAGAGTAACTGGAATGTGTGGGCCTTTGTATATTGAGATCCAATAATCAGGATCAACACCTGTAATATAGTTCATGAATCTGATTTTCCATTATTTAAATTCAGATTTATGTTTGAGCATGGGTGGTTTTGAGGCATGCCCAAGTTCAGAATAATTATATGAATCCATAGTTGACGATTTGTTTTTAACTTGTTTAGATCTGGATTTAATTGATTTTATTGTCATTAGTCCAAATATTTCAACAAGTCCAAACTTAGTCCTGTAACAATGGATCTGCTGAAGATATGTCAATTTCAGCCTTTGATTTTCTGTTCTTGGTGACTGTGCAACCTGTACTATTTATTTGAAGATGAGTTCTTCGGGTGAACAGTAACAGTTGAATATATCAGTGAGTGTTAGGTAGGAATACTGAGAAGAGATGTTTGAAACATCTAAACAGCAACTCAATCACCAGATCAATCGGGTTAAACCTAGATCTGAGCAGATCTGAGTAATAACCGAGAGCCAAAGCTCTGATACCAATTGACTGGGTTTTGAGAATGATATTCTCTGTTGATGTGAATCAACAAGGATCGAATATGATGATTGAGTCAAAGATTGAAAGGCGGAATCAGGCAATCAATGATCATAAACACTTAATATACTCATAAATGCATTCTTGTATTGATTAGATGAACTATTATAGAGTAAATGCTAGGGTTTAGCAAGCTACAGTAACAAGACAGCTAACATGGGAGAAAACAAAGTATATTCTGATTGTCTATTCTCAAAAGTTGTGTAAACAGTCACACCAAAAGTTACCTCACATACGAGGATTCTATTCTATTTATAGGCTGACTTACAGCTTGTACAAAAAGACTAAACTACCCTTAGTCTAGGTCTTCATCAGCATTTGTTCTTTGTCATCCGTATTGACTAATGCGGATGAGTAACTCTTCATCAGCATTGGTCTTCAATCAGCTGCATTA